>CAUYLG010022424.1:0-16270 GCA_963573385.1 Cacajao melanocephalus | reverse complement strand
CTTCCTCCCTCCCTCCCTCTCTCCCTCCCTTTCTCCTTTCCTTCTTTATTTCTTTTTATTCGAGGAGGGTGTTAATGTATAGCTCAAAGGAAATCTTCCTATTTCTAGCACTTGTCCATTTCTCTATTTGAGAAAAATGTTTGTACTCACTCACTCCACTTGTTTTTATAAATTTTTATTATATCCCTTTTCAGCCTTTGACTTTTCACACGGTTCAAGTTTTCACTTACCCATATGTTGCCACCTCTAGTCTAGGGCAGACATGGCTTAGATTGACAAAACCTGTGTGACAGTTCATTATCATTGACTGCCCTACTCGAAAACACCTGGAGTTAGCTCAATGCACAGGATTTGTTTCCATCTCCTTTATTTAATCCCACGCATTATTTAGGTATATATAAGGCTTTTCTCTGCTTAAGCGTAAGCCTCTTTTGGGTTAAGGTACAGTTGTATTCCTTTCTGCCTCTTCTTACAGCACCTAGTATCTAAAAACTCAGTGGCTAAACAGTAAACATTTACAAAATGAACAATTATCCCTTTGCCTGTACTAGGTTTTTCCATCTCTTTGGCTATTTTAACATTTTTTTTCTAGAAATTCTTCAATTTCAAGGTCTGGAGCTTTAGAGAGCCTGTCTTTGAGGTGTCAATTGCTGTCGTTTCGTCCACAGGTATGGGTGCTATATTCCAGCTTACTTCTAAGCCCTGACCAACAGTCCGGCATCTTACTGGACTTTATGCCCATATAGCTTAGATAGGTTCACAGTAACAGGATTAATTCCCTGGTGCACAGCTAATAGATCAGAATGTTTTGGTCTTTAACCTATATCTACACAAATAAGTATTTTCAGAAGTGTTTTTCGGTACTTCTCTCACAAACATTTGTATGCTATTTTTCTTCTCATTTCCATAGCCTGTGAGATCTTCCTACCATGTATTCCAGCATCCTGCTGTTTCACTTCATCAGTAAATTGAGTGTCAGATATAAACATATAGATCACAAGACATTCCCTTCTACAGATAATTTAACACACTATGAAGAAAAAAAAATCTAGATTCCAGTCAATACCAGGGCTCACATTTCCTTCCCTAAATAGCCCATTTGTCTCTCCATTTGCCTGACACTAAAAAAAGATGGGTTGGCTCTGACCCTTCAGTAAGCTGTAACTTCAACCTATCCTCATTTAAATTATGGAAATAGAGCAAGGCTACCATTTTTATCCTTGCATTAACTAAAGAGAATTCTCATTTTGTTTACTGTCTTGAGTAAAAGTAGATAGTACTATCAACCTGGATTTGTAGAAAGGTCTTCTCAAGTTACTCAAATCCAAATATTCATGATAGAAAATGTATCTGATAATTGTTAGTGCCATTTCTGACAGATGTTCAATATGTGATAATGATCTCCTGCTTTGACTAATCCAGCCAAATCAGCAGCTTTAGACAGAATCCAAAGGGCAGTTTGGGAGCACTGCCAATATTTATTCCAAGGGATTTTAACAATATAAATCTTCAAATAGAGAGAGATAGAAATGTGAATTATCAGACTATTTTTCCAATACATGAGCATAGCATACCTAAAAAAAGAAAAAAAGCTGAACAGAAAACAAAAGCAAAACAAAAAATATGGCCAGTATAATCATCCGTAGGCTCAATATTTACCAGTTTGTGTGCCATCTGAGCGATTTCCTTTCATCAACCTCGCACATGGCATTTTTATTCCCTGGGGACATTATCGCCATGACAACTTTATCAGACTAAACAGTGAAATGCAGCTCTTGCAGCGATCTCAATTTGGGCATGGTTTAGAATATTATTTATGTTATTCTTTTATCAACATCCTTGGTGTGCCCAACAGGGATGAGGACATTTTTTAAATGACTATTAAAATCACAATAAAAAATGTAAAACTTTACAAAGAGAAAAGGAATAAGCCATTAGGCTGAAAAATGGGCAATCAAAGGAGCTATTGTGCCTGGCAGATGGAGAAGCAGCAGGTGCCGTGGTGTGACGGGACCTCGCTTCCCATCATGCATGCTCTACAATGATGCAGGCTGACAGGGAAGGGAATTAATGTGTTGGAGCAGGTACTTTCTGTCCATTAGCTGATTCCCAATACGTCCTCACAGACTGCTACCCGTGGCTCTTTGATAAAATGGCTTACAGTGCACAGCTCCAAAAGTTGTATTGGGAAGGACAGCTGTGAGCGACTCTCTCTTCAATGCCTCAGCTTAACAGAGTGTGAGTGACCAAGTAAACACTTCTCCACCCCAAACTGGGATTAGTGATTTCAGTCCATGAATAAATTATTTGACTACAGATGCTATGAATACATTACGGTGACCAAGGGCCACAGGTTCTTAGTGTGGGGGATGGATGGGGACACTGATGAGGAGAACTCTCAAAGTAACAAATTAGCTTTCAAGCAAATGAGAGTCTTGGAAAGGCCTGAGAGTATGCTCACCTCTCTGCTTTCAGAGAAAAAAAAATTCCTAATTATGAAGCAGCCACCTGAATTGCTGGGTCACTTTAGATAAACATAACATATTAGATATGGTAAACCCAGATACTGTGAGGCTTTGTGATGTGTCAGGCTGGTTTCCTTTCTTTCCTTTTTTTTCCTTCCCATTTTTTTCTTTCCTTTTAAATCTTAAGCTTATGTTCCAATTTTGCAATATATCACCTGTAAAAGCTCAAAATAAGACTGAAATAGAAACAGGTCAAAATAAAAATTTATACAGTTAATAAGATTAGCTCTTTCCAGATCTTTGTCCAATTAACTAAGTGAATTGCCAAACTGTTTATTAGCTTTGGCTAAGACAACTGGATTAAGAAATGGTAGACTTTTTGCTTTCTTTCCATTTACCAATCTGAACTGAAAAGCCAGGGCTGGTTATCCCACTCATTATGTGTAGTGATCAAAGGAAAGGAGATGAGCATGGATTGGCATTTATGTTGAAACACTGAAAATTCCGTACACATCAAAGGAGTGTCAGCAATATAAGGACTCAATTTTGCTCTTCTCACCGTAAAACAGATGAGGGACATATAACTCTACTTCAAAAACTCCTGTATTTTCTTCTGCATAGCACTTATCACATGGTTATATATAAATAGTTTTCATTTAATATCTGTCAAACCCCACTAAATTCTGACATGAGGAGGAAAAAGATGGATATATCTTGCTTACCACTGTATATTCAGCACTTAGCAAAATACTGGTCCCCTGGTAAAAGCTCAGTAAATATTTGTGGAAAGAAAAAAAAAAAGAATAAAAGAAAGAGATGAATAATGTGGGGAAAAAAAGAAGAAAGGAGACCAAGGGAGGACCCAAAGGATGAGGAACAATCTTCAGCACCTCTCTATTTTTGCATGTCTTCTTTAGCACCCTCTATAAAAGCCTTCAACTCCTCGAGATGCCTAAACATTTCTACATTAAATTTTTTTTTAAGGAGGAAGAAGAGAAAAGGAGGAAGAAGAGAACACATCTAAATTGACAATGATAGGATAGATATCACTTAAAGGCATCCAACGACATTTAGCAATTCAAAGACAATAGCCAGGTATTTGTAGCCTTGGTCTGAAATCAATTTCATAAAGAGACGATGAAAATCTGAATATTTTAGTCAAACTGCAGTGGGGTTTAGCCTACTCAAAGACCATATCAAGAAAGTTTAAAATTATCCTTGGATGTCTTGTGGTTCTTATCACATATGTTTGGAATGAACATCTACATTTTATACTGCAGCACGTTTTATTCAAATCAGATCCCTCTTTTACTCACGTACCTACTTAAATCAAATTGTAAACCCAGTGTACTGACTACACAGGATTACATGACAATGATAACGTATGTTTTAAGAGACAGAGTCCTGCTATGTTGCCCAGGTTTGAGTGCAGTGGCTATTCACAGGCAAGTAGTGATAACATATTTTAAGTGTTGAAGTAAAACAGTGGATACTATGAATCTGGCGGAATCATGCTACCAATGATAGTAACACCTGAACTTCAAAGCTCCTCATAGTTTTCAGAATGACTTAATATTATTTTACTTGAAACTTATTAAATCTTTGAGCACTTATTAGCCATGTCACACAGGTAATTACTTAATCTGTCCGTTAGTTTTCTCTTCTAAAATTATCTTATTAGGTTGACCAAAGATTAAAAAAGATAATACATAAAAATACTATGCTCAACAAATACTAACCGTTATCATTAGTAAGTAGCACAAACATGACCAATTGCATTTTACAGATCATAAAAGAGTCTCAAGAAGTTAAATGATTTCACTGTCTGTTAAGTAGTGGCCTCAGAACTTTCATTTCAAATTCTGAAACCATCTCAGTTTGTACTATGCCAATTGGACTCTGAACTCTACTTGACTTTAAGACCTAAGTTTGAGGAGGTGTGGCCCCATTGGAACAGCTTTCATTACAGGATCCTAGGGATAGCAACTTGGTATGGAGCCAATGCATCACGCCAGCAGTGGCAGGGTTCCAGAACGCCAGGCCTGCTAAAGAGGTCACTCAATATCAAGTGCTTCCCAAAGCCTCCAGAGAACCTGACATTTTGGCTTTCCTTCTTTTTCTTTCTGTCAGTTTCAGAAGAGAAAACTAGGGCTGAAATTGATGTGCTTATGTGACTATTCTAGGCTGCTGAAATTGACAGAGGCTGAAACTGATGAAAGTAACCCATTTGCCAATTTCAGCAAAGGGACCACTTTGAAGGCAGAGATTGATTATATCCATACCTTTCCACTCCATCAGAAAATTTAATTCTTTCCTTGCTTTAAAAAACTTTTGCGTTTCCTCTCAAAAATTATTTTGGACTGTTCTCTAGACACAGTCTAGAGAATTGGCCTGACAGTTTAAGCAGATGGTCAATTCCATAAAAATTCAATCCAATGTATTGTTTTGCAGAACTTCGTTTTACATTGAATTGACTAATCAATTTATCTGAAAAGGTTTCTAAAAAGTTGCAAACTGTGGAATCTAAATCCTGCTACTTTTGAGTTTTGATGCATTCTGTGAAAACCACGTAGCTTTGATTTGCAAGTCAACAATGCCATCAAATCACTCCAAAAATCACTACTGCATTTTTCAAATATTTGATTTTGACAGTTTTTAACTGACACATCATAATTGTACATATTTATGGAGTTACAGAGTTACATATATTTCAATATATGGATACATTGTACAATGATCAAATCAGGGTAATTGGCAAATCCATTATCTCAAACATTTACCATTTTCTGTGTTGAGAACATTCAAAATCCTCTCTTCTAGCTATTTTTATATATACATTACTGTTAACTGTAGTCACCCTACTATGCAATAGAACAGAGAACTTATTCCTCCTAACTGTTAACTTTGTAATTACAGATATTTGATTAAATCAAAATTCGTCATAGAGGTTTAAAAATATACGAGGGGAATCATTGGAGTCAGAGTATACTGGGTTCAGGTTCTATTTACCAGTTGTATGACATTGTCCAAGTTACCTGCCTTTGATTCTTAGCCTTTTCCGCTATAAAATGAGAAGACTGGACTGCAGCTGCATTTTCCAAAGTGCATTCTTAAGAAAAGCACTTTCATGAGACATTAATAGGCATAACAAAAGAAATAATGAGTAAGCAACTTTGGAAAACACTAGTTTAATAGGTCTATTGACAACAGGACTGCCAAGAGCCTATATTATCTCTAAATGTTTCATGGATATGAATCTCAGTCACAAATTTGATGCATAACAAAATTATGCTATCTAGATCTCAACCTGTCAAAATGATGAGAATCTTCTCTTCAGTAATATTCGGGTCTTGGTTCTAGAATCTTCACAGATATGAATAGCCTATCTTGTCCTAAGTCATCAGTCCACAGGGTTTGTTTCTAGAGTGGTCTACATTAGGGATCAGCAAGCTTTTACTGTAAAGGACAAAACAGAAAATAGTTTAGGCTCTGCAGGCCGTTTGCACTGTTAACAGCTATCTGCTACTTCTCAGTTCCATCATTGTTTTGTAAAAGTAGCTATACAAAATATGTAATATGCACAAAACTTTTAAAAACCACTTTAAGATGTAAAAACTAATCTTAGCTTGTGTCCTGCAGAAAAAGACATTGTGGGCTGGATTTAACCTGCAAGCTGCAGTTTGCCAGCCATTGGTCTACATGGTTGGTTCCATGATGCTCTGCGCAATGCTTGCAAGATTCTACATGGTCTCGTCTACCTGAACATACCCACAGCCATTCCTTCTTAG
This sequence comes from Cacajao melanocephalus, assembly GCA_963573385.1. NCBI lineage: Eukaryota > Metazoa > Chordata > Mammalia > Primates > Pitheciidae > Cacajao > Cacajao melanocephalus. The sequence continues at coordinate 10,017 of CAUYLG010022424.1, read as the reverse complement.
TGGTCCTAACATCATATCATCTCTATTCAGGGAATAGACCACAGGCTTGTTTTCTTCTAATACCTCCAGACTTCTCTAAATGTGTTCACTACCTTTAACCACCTTCTGGAGCGTCAATAAATTCACGAGGAAATTAGTCTCCTTTCACATTTTGACAATAACTCCAAACATTCCTCCCTCTTTTTTCTGCTTTCCATTCTTCGTAACTCTCCCTGAGACAGTGAGAAGAGGACCTAATTCCATGGGAGAAATTAGAAGCTACAGGATAAAAAATTAGTAAGTGTCTTAAAATGCCATCCTTATCGTCATATGTATTATGAATCCTGAAATGCAATGTGACATTTTCCAAGTGGTTTTCACCATGTAACTATTTTTCAGGGCATCTTTTGGAAGAGTTTTCCAATGGCTGCACTTTGGGAAATAATGGCTTATAGAGTATTTAAGGTTCCATACAGCCTCACTACTCTCACTAGGACCCAGTGCCCTGCAGGAAGAAAGGATCACAGATGAGATATGTGCTGATGGTGCTATAAATCTAGGAACTGTGTTTTATCTCCAGACTTTTCTTTTTCTACAATAACCCAAAATTATCTCACGTATAGTAACTTTCGCATATTTCGGAATATGTTTTTGGTGTAATAAATGTCAAGATGTTCATAGTTACTACTCTCCTATTGCCTCTGATGTGTTATATTACAGCTAGACAGTTGGATATATGAATTGTTGGATGATGAATAAACAGGATTTCTCCACTTCAACTCCTTTTACCGTCAACTTCCTTTGCAAATCACTGTTTAACACAATTGTCAAATATTTCTTTCTGAAGGAAATTAACTGTCTCCAACTAGATATCCCATATGGTCATCATAACTTCTTTATAAACCCTTAACCGGCACTCAGAAGAATGCCCTTAAAATGCATGTTCCCTAAATCTTTGGGTAGGAATAAAATAAACCCAGAAGCAAACTCATTTTTGAGATTACTTCTTTGGTTTCTGTGGCATAATCTATTTCAGTTATCCTATCACTTAATTTGAACTATAATTAAGTATATTTTTGTTTACTTGTGGAATATCTATCTGTTCCATTAGGCATTAAGGGTCCATGGAGTAGGGGACTATGTCTTTTTTTTGCCCACATTTTGCACCCTATTATCTCTCACAGAGCCTGGCACTTACTAGGCACTCAATAAATACTGAATGAATGAATAATAAATCAATGATCCCTTGACTACAGAATTTCTTCCTGACTCTTTATCCTACTTTAGCACTCAATCCCCTGTATTACCGTTGGTTACATGAAGAATGGCCTCATCTGATAGACTGTGTATATCTTAAAGCAATAATTATTTGCTTTAAGGCAATCCCTATTCTCTCTCCGAGTCACATCCACTCTTCCCACTACCTATATATAGCAACAAAGCATCTGTGTCTCTTTCTGTGTCTTTATAGAACTCAAAGAACTCTCTACATCCTACAACTTTGTGTAGCTGACTCCAAATGTAAATTTATTGTTCTGAACTCCCAGCATCTAGTTTGTTGATTCATTTATTTATTATTTATTCATTCAACATTCACTGAGTACCTACTAAGTGGCTGGCCCTAAGAGAAATATAAGGTACACAATGCGAGCAAAAAAACACATAGTCTCCCACTCCATGGACCTTAATGCCTAACGGAAGAGATAGATATTCCACAAGTAAACAAACAAAAATATAATTAAATATAGTTCAAATTAAGTAAGTTCTATGAGTAGAATAACCAGTCATCCTGGTTTGCATATTGCTATCCGAGATTTAGTACTGAAAGACCTGCATCCCAGAAAGCCCCCAGCCCTGGGCAAACAGGAATGGTTGATCACTCCAAACGGGTAAAAACTGGGTGCTGTGAAAGAGAGTAACACTTTCATAGCCTAAAAATAATACTTTCATAGCTTAGAAAACCTTTCTAAGGAATTATTTAAGCTGAGAACTGAAAGGTAGGAAAAAACAAAACCAAAAAATAAATAAATAAAGTCATATGAAGTAAGAAAGAAAAGGGAAACCTGTGCAAAAGAAATAGTTTGCAAAAACCTTGGGATACTGAGAAAACTGAAAAAAAAAACTATTTTAGCTAAGGTATACTGATCACAGTAGATGGCAAGTTGAGATAAAAAGTGAGAGTCAGGAATTACTTACATCATAGTTCTGGCTAAGAAGTCTGGGTCATATCTAAGTATAGTAGAAAACCATCATCTAATTTTAAAAGAAGACTTTCTAAGTTTTTACTGAGCCCCCATTTTTGGCCTCACCCATGTCCACTTACGGCTACCCAAAAATATTAATAATTTTTGCTTTAAGACATACACAGCCTATCAGATGAGACCATTCTTGATGTAACCAAATGTAATACAGGGGATTGAGTGCTAAACCAAGATAAACAGTGAGGAAGGAATTCCAAAGCGAAGTAAATGGCTTCACCTATTCTTTCCACTTAAGGAATTTCTCAGGCTCTCCCTCTGAACTTCTGCTTCAAATTCCCCAACGGTCATTTAATTTTGCCATTTTCATACAATGGTCTCATATTTTTGTCTGTTTAATCTGAGGCCAATGGAGTGATAATCTGAATTGATAATCACTCCAGAGTTAATTTACAATTCTCTCCAGATACAGGCTTTTGATTGGCTTCTCTTGACTCCACTCACGACACCCAGGGCAATAAGACATCCCCTTTCTACACACTCCAGGACTGCTCAAGTACTGTAGGACATGCTCCTCCAGGAGGGGAGACAGTCTAAGGCAATAATCCAAGGAATGCATTTTGCATCTGCAGGTGCAGTCACAGCCCATCTACATGCTGATGTTTGAAACTTTAAAGAAAGTCCAGTATCCCTTCATGGAAAACCTATAAGAGATCCTACAGACTTTGATTTCTGGCTGAGCTCTTATCTAGGAATGATGCATTTCATCAGGTTCCATTAACAACTCTGTCAAAGACAACAGAGTTTTTGACAGACATTTTCATGTCATGGAGTGAATATTCTATCATTATGAGGCAGAGTGTGGTTGTTAACTGCTGTACTATTAGCACAGGGAAATCAAAATTATTTGTCATCATCTGTCCCATGTGAAAACTACCCTGATTTAAATGTCCCGAGATTGCTCCCAGCCAAGTCCAAGTATCAGAATTGGTCTACAAATTTGCCTTTGGTTAGTATGATAATGAGAATTCAACTGCACACCAAATAACTGTATTTATTAAAATTTACGATTGTGCATTACTGAGTTCAGTAGTATTCAGGAGGTCTTGAAGCCATAACTTACAGCCTCAACTTCACCTCCTTCTATACATTTTACTTTTAGAAACTGCAATTTAAATGCAGATGGCTATATAAATTTCCACTCCTGACCTGAAATATTTTCACCAATGTATGCTATGATTAATTGGCACTTCAGAGCTCTGTTTGTTCCCTGGGGATTCTCTGTTTTTTAGCCTGTGAGACACAGAATGATAGGCTCCTCTTTACCAATACATATTCTCTGCAGCTCTCAAAAGGTAATATCTCACAGCAATGGTGGGCATTTAATCTTGATTCTCTATCACAGCATGTTTTTAAGTTATATCCAACAGCCAGCAAAGCTCTTGGTTTGTGAAGGCCACACTCCCTGAGTTTTCAGTTCTCCATCACTTTCCTTTTTCTTATTAAAGGTGAAACTCAGAACACTCATGCCCATCACTGCTGAGTGTTGACAAGCCACAAACACTGACATTGACAGTAGTTAAAAATGCAGCTGGTTTAATGCTGACATATTGCTGTCTTCAAGGACTAGTTGATATGTGTTCATTTATAATCTAATTGCATGTCCACTTTTAAAAATCAGCTCCCAGTGTGGAATGGATAAAAACACAATTACCAAATGATATGCATAATCATTCAGTGCTGATAGTCCTGGAAGGTGATACTGCAGTAACATTGAGAAAATTAGATCTATTCTTCATACAATTATATAGCTACACTTTCACTCGAATGCCATTCTAATTGGGATGGAGCATTGAAATGTGAAGCTGGGTGCATTTCACTCTCTAATTATCACTGAGGAACTCATTCTTAATACAGGTTTCTGGAAAAAGACAGTTACCAGAAAGCTTTGATAATCCCAAATGTTCATCTTTGATTTCATGGCAGGTAAAGCTTGTTTTCCTCCTGTAAAATTTAGATCACTACTGATAGCTCACTAGAAATAGTGATTTGAGTGAATGCTTGCAATTATTTGTTTTTGCAAGGAAAAAAATACATATGAAAATGCTTTCCCTATTTTTACTTCTGCATGTACTCCCAGAATGTGAATAATCGCTGCTCTATTTTACAGGGTGGCTTGGAGGCTCAAATTTTATAATAAAATGTGTAAGCCACTTTGTAAAAGTAGCGTATAAACATAAACTATTACTACTATCTGTTATTAGTTTGTTGCAAAAGTAATTACACCAGCTACAATAGTAATTGCACCTAGTTACTATTATCAGTTATTAACATTATTGCTGTGATGATGAGCATGATCATGATCAATAGGTGTTAGGGCCTAACTTTATCAATTCATTGGCTTTACGGGCCATGCGTGTAGACAGTTTGAAGTCAAATCAGTATCTCCAGGCTTAGTTCAGTTTGGTCCGTGTTGTACACGACAAGAGTTGTAGGGGTTCACTCAGGGTGGCAGCAAAAATATTAAAGGAAAAATATTAGAAATAGCTTTAAGGAATAGTCACAAATCTTTTTGGAAGGCCAAAGGTTTGATAGCTTATAATAATTAAATGAGTGTTACCAGTTCTTACCCTAGGGCATTAGGACAGTAAATACTAGAAACTGTAAAAGAAGTTTCTCTAGATAAGTCTGTTTACCCCACCTCCATTAGCAAAACTTTTGATCATCAGAGTGAAGTGTGCCTAACTGCCTTCTACTCAGGGGGTCAATGGAAGTTAATTACCCTCTAATAGTGTTTATCCAAAGATCCTTGTCCTTTGATATACTAAATAAGAGCCTGGAGTACGGGCTTCTGGCGGCTGAGGCAGGCTGCCATTAACTCCTTCGAATGAGTGTCCCAGACACCCCAGCTCACTCTTCCACTCTATACTGTGTTTTAGTGTACATCATTCATCTGTCGCTGAGTTGGGTCTGCAGGACAGACCCCTACAAGTAGTGACCCCAACAAAGAGTGTCTGGATGTATGTGTATTTATTAAGAATTCTCCTTCATTTCTTATTCTTGAAACCATACATTTACAGAACAAACCACACACCTAAAATGACATTATATCCATTAATTATTCTACTACTATACACTCTAAGAAGACAAGAACTGTGTCTCTTCATAGAAGGCATTGAAAAACATAGCCACAGACTATCTGAACAAATGAATTAACACCTTCATATCTTTTCATTCTTTATGAGCTTGTATTACTTTATGTCATTGAGTACAGCATGAAAACTGCTTTAAAATCCTTGTCTACAAATCCCAACATCTGAGTTATCATCATGGTATAAGTCTTCAATATTTGTCTTCTTCCTTGAAAATTAGTATCTTTCCAGATTTCTAAATTTTAAATTATATTCTGGCTATGAGGAGAGCTTTTTGTGGAGACTGTGGATTATGTTATGTTCTTGCAAAGATTATTGATTCTTGTTTTTGTTGCTCTGGTGAGTAACTTGACTTGCCTCAAAGTTAAATAAAACTTTGTCTTAGGTGGCAACTCAAGTATCAGTTCAGTTCTTTTATTGGTAGATTGGCTGTTTTTAGTCTTCCCTGTGAATGTATAGTTCAACTGTGGTTGCCTCAATTCTGTCTTTTGGTTCTTTATGCCAGAAGTACCAAAGATTTCTACAGAAGTGTTACCTGCTCCATGTATGCTGCCTTCATCCTACTCTCAGGATAAAAGCAACAAAATACAGGAAACTCCTGCTACGCCATTTCCTTTATGCAGACGTTAACATCTCCGCACAATCTGTCTACTCTTTTTCACTCTATAGGGTCTTGTATTTTCTAGAGTTTATAGTTTCATCTGTAGGAGGGTTTCTTTCATAATATACGTGATAGATATTAGGTTCAGAAAGGTAATATGACTTGTCAAAATCCATAGAGCTGGCTTTAAAGCTGTAGTCATAACCATAAAAACAAACATAGCAGCCAGGCACAGGGGCTCACACCTATAATCCCAGCACTTTGGGAGACCAAGGTGGGAGGATTACTTGAGGTCAAGAGTTTGAGACCGGCCTGGCCAACACATCAAAACTTCACCTCTACTACAAAAAAAAAAAAAAAAATTAGCCAGATATGGTGGCACACAGCTATAATTTCAGCTACATGGAATAGTGAGGCATGAGAATAGCTTGAACTCAGAAGGTGGAGGTTGCAGTGAGATGACATCATGCCACTGCACTTTAGCCTGGGTGATGAAGTGAGACTCTGTCTCAAAAAAAATAACCATGTATTAATAGATATTATCATTTTGTATTCTAATGCAAGATTTCTTTTACCCCAGATTACTATCTTCTCAGTCATCGTAACCTATTGTGAGCTGCCCCCTCATTTAAGCATACACTAGAATAAACTTTAAAGACATTCCAATGAGTTCCAACTGCATGAAAAATGCTTCCGTTTGTTGCTGAGGTTTAATTCAGTTTATTCAGTGACACAACAGTAATTCCTAAACACCTAATCAATAATGGCCACCAAGAATGGACAGATAGTGATATTAGATGACAGACCCAAACAAGTACCAACAATAAAACAATTTACACCCACTTCTCAATTTTTATAAAATTACTGGCCTATGAAATCTAAAAATCTAGGAATCACTACATATCACCTTTGTGAGAAATTTTACAGGCCTAATTTCCTTTCTTTATAAACTGAAATGCTACATTAAATGATTCCTCTCGGCTCTCACTGCTCAGTGATTTCATTCTATTGTGTTCACAGTGACACAGATTACCATTTGGATTGCCCACCTATTCAGCTAGCAAGTCTAGAAAAGTAAGACAAAGGAAAAAGAGACAGCAAAACTGAAAGTTTGTGAATCCACTGAAATGTATACTTAGCTTTTAGGATAATCACCAAATAATTTTTTCTTAATTTTTCTCTGTTTTCAGAATGCTATGGGGCTGCTGTGTAGATACAATCATAATCATTATCTTCACGTTTGGTTTTCTAGGAATAAATTTTCCTGAAACTAGAGGTGACTGGTTCATTGCATGGAGGTTTCACTAACACCGATGTTTTTTATTGGGAAATGGCTTCCTGTCTTTTTCTTTTCTACTTGTTTTTTGCAGTCTCTGAGCACCTGGTCATCAAGTGCATATGAGTGATTGGATTGAAAAAACCAATGATGTAGGATTTTTTTTCTCTGTGACTTTGCAAGCCAGGGATCCCCAGCCAACACCACCTAACCCGGGCCTCACTCAACCACGCTGGCATGCCCCAGCTTGCTTGTGTTAGGGCTTGTACCTGTATTAAGCAGTTCTCAAGCTGTTGTACCATACCCAAGAAGAATGAGGATACGTAGGACACTGAAAAATGAGAAAGGCAGAGAAGAATTTTATTGAGTGATGAAAACAACTTTCAGTGGAGACGGGATGTTGAGGTTGGTCCTCCTACCTGAAGGTGAGAATGTTCCCCATGTGGCTCTGTCTGGGGCCTTTTATGGACTCAGAATGGGGAGTGTGTACTGATTGGGTTGTGAGTATGCAAAAAAGGTTAAAGCAATGATACCACTCAAAGGTGGGCATGACAGTGTAGAAAGCCAAATAGGAAAAAGGAGGTATATGGAAAATAGGTGAAGGGTGGGAATCAGAGGAAAGTGCACCAAACAAGATGAGTTCTCAATCTGGTCCAAGGTTATCACTTGTAGATTGGCTTTCAGGCTTTAAACTGCCTTCAGCTTGGAGGTAGGTTTTCACCAGGGACCTGCCCCTATCTGCCTAGGCATTTGGCTGCATCCTACCACTCTCACTAAGAGCTCTGCTGATAAAAGAATAATGCATTTGCCAAATCCTAGGATTAGACTGATCACTCTAATGTACAGTCATGTCCTTACAGGGATACAGTAAAATACCCTCATAACTTATAGACAATGGTATCCCTTTGAGAGTCAAATTATAAGTTCAACATTTAGAGGATGAGTCAGGCTATTCTCAGGAAGAGCAGAACTAGGATATATTCTCTAAAAGATATAATTTTTAAAACAAATCTAGCATTAGAGTAAACACTATTTACTGAAAACATATTCTTTGCTTGGAATTTTAGATGTATTATTTCAAAATAACATTTTGAACTAAAGGGTACTGTAATCTCTGTTTTGCAGATAAAAAACTGACACTCAGAGAGGATTTATAATTTGTCCAAGGTCATCTGGACGGCCAGCATCAAAGTCAGGAATTAAATGTCACTTTGTTCTACTTCTAAGTTCATACACTCCTTTTTGGTTGTTACAAGGGCTCTCAGAAAGCTATAACCATTTGTGGGCATTTTTGCCCCCACAAGGAAAGTGAAAACAGTGAGGTATGATTTCTATGAATCTAGAAAAGGATGTGACAAATAGCCCAATGAGAGTTTATCAGGATTTTCCATGGCCTCAATATCACTCAAGTTCATTTCATCTTCTTTGCACTGATCCTTTAACTTTGCATTCCAACTCTGGACTTCCAAACTATATAGGCCAAGCCCTTTTTCACATCATAGGCAAAAGTCAAAAAACACTGTATCCTTGGCATTCTTACTTTGTAGGCACTGGTATTCATCCTGTAACTTCTTCCAGCCTTGGAATCTATTTCCCAGAAAGTTGCTTATCTTATCTGTGACATCTTTTTTCATTGCTTTTTGCAACTCTTGTCAGTCTCTGCCCCTTTTGTCTTAATCTGAGCTCCAAGTCACAATCATTCTTCTCATGACATGCACTTCCAACCACTGGAGAAACAACCCATTCTGACCCAGGTTTACCTAGACCAACCCCTGAGACTATACTCACAGTGTCTTGTCCATGCTGCCAGACTAATCCTTCTTAAACATAAATATCATCTTGACCTCTAGGTCTGTATCCTCATTTATAAAACAAGATGGTTGAACTAGATGATCTCTAAGATTACTTTATGCTCTAAAACTGCGTAAACGAGAGAGATCCAAGATGGCGGATTAGCAACAGCTAAGGAATGTAGCTCCCAGTGAAAGCACAGAGAGCAAGTGGGCGCTGCACTTTCAGATGAATTTTTGTTGCCCACAGACCGGGAGATTCCCAGCGGAGGAGCCACACGGGTCGCCAGTGCGACTTTTTTGGCTGGCGTGGCTGTTTTGCCGGTGCCCCAGCGCAATGCTTCTCGGTACGGACTATACCAGACGGGGTGCCCTGTGAGTCGGGCCCAGCTGGTCCCATCACCACAAGGAGAACAGCAATTGGAAATGCTGAGGACTGAGAGTTTCACAGCAAGTACAGCCAAACCGGGAAGGTCCAGCTCTGTGGGGAAGGAGTGTCCGCCAAAGGAAAAGTAAGAAACAGAAAAAACTTCATCACTGGGCAGAGAGAGATCCAAGATGGCGGATTAACAACAGCTCAGGATTGTAGCTCCCAGTGAAAGCACAGAGAGTGGACGCTACAATTTCAGATGAATTTCTGTTGCCAACAAACGGGGAGCTACCCAGCAGAGGAGCCACACAGGTCGCCAGTGTGACTCTTCTGGTAGGCGCGGCGCTTCTCGGTGCGGAGTGTACGGGACTGGGTGCCCTTTGAGTCGGGCTTAGCTGGTCCCATCCCCACAAGGAGAACAGCAATTGGAAGCGCTGAGGACTGAGAGTTTCACAGTAAGCACAGCTGGACCCGGGAAGGCCTAGCTCTGTGGGGAAAGGGCATCTGCGGAAGGAAAACTAAGAAACAGAAAAAACTTCATCACCAACAAGCCGGACGTCCACTCAGACCCAATCTGAAAGTTGGCAATTACAAAGATGACAGGTGGATAAATCCACAAAAATGGGAAGAAACCAGTGCAAAAAGGCTGAG
>CAUYLG010022423.1:0-20108 GCA_963573385.1 Cacajao melanocephalus | reverse complement strand
GAAAGAAAATGGATATACCAAAAAAAAAAAAAAAAAAAAAAAAAAAAAAATATATGGTAATAAAAATAAAAAAATTGAAAATAGTTATCTGTTAAATAATTTTTAAAATTTTTTCTCAGCTAACTGTTTGGTTATTTTTTTTTTTTTTTAGCATTTACCTTTTTTTTTTTTTTTTTTTTTTTTTTGGTATATCCATTTTCTTTCTAAACTCCCTCATAGGGCAGAGTCATATTTTTTAAATAGCAATGAATGTGTCCTACCCTACCTCTGTCCAGGCAGTCAAGGCCAGGGCAGACATTCTCACAGAAGGATTTCTGCTCCCAAAGAATAGCTAGGAAAGAACATAGAGAGCCTTCAAATGGTCAGGGCATGGCTTGTGGTAATCAACAACAGAGAGCCAGTCAGGCCAGCCAGGAGTAGAGCCAGAGGAGTTCACCAGGATAGGTCACACTTCAAACCAAACAGTTTTCTCTTCCTTACAACTGACTGAAGCCTGAACAGGAACTTTAAACAGAAGAGGTGGATCTTTATTATAATTAAGAATTATTACTTCCTGAAAGCAAAATTAGAAATGCAATCCCATTCATACATGGGAATGCAATCCCAAAACTAGGAATGCAATCCCATTCATATTTTTTGCCACAAAAAATAAGATAAAATACCCAGGAATACAGCTAACCAGGGAGGTAAAAGATCTCTACAATGAGAAATTTTATAGTTTACACGGCTTAGACATGTACGTAGTATAGAAACATTCATGGTTGCATTCACTTTAGGGAAAGGGGATGAGATTGGGGGAAAACACAGAGGATAATAAAGTATTATTTTGCTTGTTTTAAGGTTTATATAAATATCATTTGTGGATATTTTTTACATTTTTTACATTTTCTTTGTCCTACAATTAGTTTTCACTCAACATTATGTTGAGACATATCCATATTAATAGAGATAGTTGTAATTTACTAATTTGTAGAACTATACCACATCGTGCTTAGCATTTTTCCAATTGATGGCAATTTCGCCTTCAATATTTTGCTTTTATGAGGAATTTTGCTTTTAATGAGTATTTCCATAAATGTCCCTTGCACACATGTACAAAATTTTCTCTAGGATACATGCTACAAAAATATTGCTGGATTATGGCTATTACATACCTTCAAGTTTTTCTGATGTTTTTAAATGGTTTTCTAAAGTGGCTGTGCCAATTTCACTCCAAATGGCAGTGTTTGAGAGTTCCCATTGTTCCACAGCCTTATCAAGTCTTGATATTGTTAGTTTTTATTCTTTTTGCCAATCTGATAAGTTTGAAATGATATATTATTTAAAAATTGAATCTACCTGGTTACTAAAGAGGTTGTGCATCTTATTCACATTTACTGGCAAATATAATACCCTCTTCTGTGAATCGGTTGCCCATTTTTCTTTTGACCTTATTACTTTTACTTTGTAAGAGCCTTCAATTTTTATCAGCTATGTGTTGTTGTTTTTTTAATTTTGTTTTTGCTATCATACTGTATAGAAATTTTAGGCAAATTGCAGTCTTTTTCACTAGTATTTTTGTCTTATCTGTATGATCTAAGAGTTGGAAAATAATTTACATCCACAATTTGCCTAAATGTGTTGCTTTTCACATGTATATTCTTAATCTTCCTGAAATTGATTCATGTATTGGTGTGAGGTGGGAATCTAATTTCATTTTGTTTCACTTTTTCTGAAGAGATAAGCATGTTTTCGGTGAGATTTACCCAGGATTCCTTTCCGCCACTGACTTATAATAGCACATTTGTCATTCAGATGTGTAAACCCATATGGAATCTGGTTCCAGATTCTGTTGTGTTACATTGGTCCATTGTCTGCTCTGTTATTTTAAAGTGATGGTAAACAAAGCAGTCTGTTAAAGCATGTGTTAGCCCATTTTCATGCTGCTGATAAAGACATACCTGACACTGGGAAGAGAAAGAGGTTAAATGGACTTACAGTTCCACGTGGCTGGGAAGGCCTGACAATCATGGCGGAAAGCAAGGAGGAGCAAGTCCCATCTCACATGGTTGGCAGCAAGCAAATTTGTGTAGGGAAACTCCCATTTTAAAAAACCATCAGATCTCCTGAGACTCATTCACTATCACAAGAATAGCACCCGTCCCCATAATTAAATCACCTCCCACTGGGTTCCTCCCATGACAAGTAGGAATTATGAGATTTACAATTCAAGATGAGATTAGGGTAGGGACACAGCCAAACCAAAGTGATTCCCCCAACACCTTGCTAATCTCCAGTATTTGCGCTATATGTAGTCCTTTGTTTTCTTATATAGAAATATTATATCAATTAGTCAAGACCCAAAAACAAGACAAAACAAAACAAAAATCTTGTTATAAGTCAAACTAACTCTTAAAACCGAATGGTTTTTTTTTGGTGGAGAGGTTGGTTTTGTTTTTGTTTTTGTTTTTTTTTCTTAAGAGGAAACTGAGTACTTGTACCTATTTCACTCATTATTTGAGGAATTTATTAGCTAGAAGAAATGTACATTTGTTTCAGGAATTAAAAATCCTGAGATCAACTGTCCTGATACCTTCTAGAACCATTTGTATAGTAGCTTTGAGAGAGAATTACTTGGCCAAAAACTTTATTTTTCTAATTCCAGGGAAGATAAAAACTCAGCAGTTGTTGTGTGGTGCTCTAAATGACTAGCCCAAGACCTCCTACTGAGATCTCCATAAACTGGCAGTTTGAATTACCCAGTGACATCACCCCATGCAGGTTTTTGGGCAGATGGTCAAATCTTGACACAAGGCTGCAGTCAGATCCCAAACAAGTACATACACATAGACTCATCCTTGTTTATAGCCTAAGCCATGGTCTGACACAACCAGGAAAAACTCCGGAGAGGAATAGATCACAATAACCTGGCTTATTGGTTTCATATCATTAAATTTCAGAAATGTTTTAGGACAGTCTTTGTAAAAAGCCTATATCTATATGTAGTTTTCTATTGCAACAGGCTTAAGTAATGAATGTCCTATTTGCCTTATAGAATTCTAAATTTAGTATAATTTGCAGCTAAATCTATAGAATTGTACTATAGACTGAAAGAGAACCCAAAAGTAATCTAGTTCAGTCATGATTCCCAACCTTATTTGTACTTTAGAATTACCTGGTGGCTTTAGAAAATCACAATGCCTAGACTCAGTCTAACTAAATAATATTGGGCAGGTGATAAGGTTTGGCTGTGTCCCCACCCAAATCTTATCTTGAATTATAGCTCCCATAATTCCCACATGTTGTGGGAGGGACCCAGTGGGAGATAATTGAATCCTGGAGGCAGTTTTCCCCTGCTATTCTTGTGGTAGTGAAGAAGTCTCACGAGAGCCAATGATTTTATAAGGGGGTTTTCCCTTTCACTTGGCTCTCATTCTCTCTTGTCTGCCACCATGTAAGACATGCTTTTTGCCTTCTACCATGATTGTGAGTCTCCCCAGAGTCCATCAAACCTCTTTTTCTTTATAAATTACCCAGTCTTTGATGTCTTTATCAGCAGCATGAAAATGGACTAATAACAGCAGGAGACCTAAGTATCAGTATTCTTTTAACATTCTTTGAGTGATTTCATTGTACTGCCAAGATTAAGAGAATGATTAGCCTAATTCACACCTTTTGCATACGAAGAAAATGAGACTTGAGAGGTTAAGTGACTTTCCATTATGTTCTAAACTTACACTATCCAATATGGTAGCCATTCGCCACATCTGGCTATTTAAATTCGAGTGTATTACAGTTAAATAAAATTAAAAACTTAGTTTCTCTGTCACGCTACCCACTTTCAAGTGCTCAACACCCACATGTGGCTACTGGCTACTGGCTACTGTATTACACAGCACAGAATAGACATTTTCATCATCACAGAAAGTTCTCTTAGACAAGTAATTTTACATGTGTTTTGAAAAGTCTTTTGGGTTTGATTTCTATCCAGGCATTTAGTAACTTCAGAAGCGTTTTAAACCATTATTCCACAATGATTAATATAATATTTTTAAGCAAGAGTAGAGTAGCTCAATATTAACATGTACATCTGTGAAGTTCCTAATACCATAGTAAAAGCAACAGCTTCCTAGGCAGGTGTAGATGTGATTCAAATTCACCCTCTCTCCACCTCTACTTTCAAACCAATAGATAATTATCCAGAAGGCCTTTTTTCCCCCCTTGAATGGTAAGAAAAGCACACTGGGGGAAGGCGAGGAGGAGCTACAATTTCCCAGTGACTGGTTCATCACTTTAAGAGCCAACTCATAAGCATGGCCAAGCACAGTCTTGGCTCAAGGAAAGCATAAAAGAAATTGACAGGGGACAATTTCCTCCTCCTCCTTATGGAAAAAGAAGACACAGTACAAGAACCAAGTTGAAGTAGATTTTTCCATTCTCAGTATAACAGGGTGTATCACCACCGCTGTTGTCTTTTTTTAAATTATGGGACAGAATTTATCATCTAAAGCTTCTCAACCTCTTAAAGAAAACATGCCATGGAACATATTTCATAAAGCAGGTGTTAGTGCTACAGGGATTGAAATCTGTTGTGTTGGTTATATTTTTGTCACTGCAACTACCTAGAAAAATGTCAACATTTTTAAACTTTGTTTTTTCAGTTGTGTTATGAAATCGAAACTTGATATAACTGTACCAGAATACATTGTTCCTTGTCACGTAGCTCAACATTTCCATTCCCAAACGCATTATATCAAGCCATGTGATAGCTCTGCCTTAATTTAAACAAAAGGAAGCCAGAAATCCAATAGTGCAACAATAAGCTAATTTTCAGTGATTACAGAGTACTAGGCACTGTTCTAAGCATTTTACATGGATTACATCATTTAATTCTCACAACAACTCACAATGAGGTCAGTGCTATTATTAGTCTCATTTTACAGATAAAGAACTCAAGAGACCCACAGTTGAGTAATTTGGTTAAGGTCACACAGCTAGTAAGTGGTAGAATTGAACTTCCAACCCTGGCAGTCTAACTGCAGAACATAGTATTTTAATTGCTCTGTTCTGTTTTCAACATGTACATACTTCGTAAAAAGGTCAACCTTGACTTATTAAGGTCAAGATAAGAGACACTGGGATAGATTGTTCCATTTGTGCAGGAAAAGGGACCCCATGTGGCAGCAAGGTGTGGACCTGTGTATATGCAGTCCTAACCCCAGGTTTCCCAAGATTGCTTTACTGGGGAGACGCCTTATCCTCACTTGGACTTTTATATCATCTTCTCTCTGGCATGACACATACCGCTTGTTTTGCAAGGGCCACAGTAGTAGTTGCAACAAAAATGGTTACCAGAGACTAGGAAAGAGCACGGGAGCAAATCAAAACAGCAGTAGCTACAGGCGCTGCTCAAGTGGTTACACAATATTCCCTAGTGTCTGGGCCCTGGATAGACATGGAGGAGTAAGGTTTCCTGGCTCAAGGCAGGGGGCCGAGATAGATAGATATCTGCATTAATTAGATCATTATATAAAACACCACCTTTCTTAAGGCCTTATTCTCTCATTCATAACCTTTACAAATCTCAGCATGTTTCCACATTTCATCCACAAATTTCATCCACAAGAAAGATAGTCTGTCCCAATAACACTGGTTTTCCAGCCTGAGCAAGCCAAATTATTTTCTCACCCAGAGAGCAGCCTGATGTTCTTATCAGCATCAGAGTGTTCTTTGGGGCTTTCATACCCACGGTTTCTTTGCTTATTGTGCTACAGACTAATACAACTTTCTCATGAAGGCTGGCTTTGAGCCTTTTGGACTTGGACTTGTCCCCTTCTCTCCCAGCCCCAAGGATGTCAATTTTTAAAAAAACAGACTTGGCTGGGCGTGGTGGCTCACACCTGTAATCCAAGCACTTTGGAGGCCAAGGCAGGCGGATCACCTGAGGTCAGGAGTTCAAGACCAGCCTGACCTACATGGTGAAACCCCCGTCTTTTAAAAAAATAAATAAATAAAATTTAAAAAAAACAGACTTTTTTAAAAAAGTGGTTTTAAGTTCACAGCAAGTGTGAGCAGAAGGTACAGAAAGTTCTCATGTATGCCCTTCACCCCACAACACATACAGAGCCTCCCCAACTATGAACATCTCATACCAGAATGGTATATTTCTTACAGGTGATGAACCTACATCGACCCATCATTATCACTCAAAGTCCATAGTTTAGGGTTCACTCTTGGTGGTGTCGATTCTTATGGATTTTGACAAATAATAATGACATGTATCGACCACTATAGTATCATTCAATTATTTATCTTTAAAGGGTATTGTCTTTGTTTCGTGCTGCTATAACAGAATACCAGCTGCTGTAACAGAATGCCACAGATTGGGTAATTTATAAAGAACAGAAATTTACTTCTCACAGTTCTGGAGGCTGGGAAGTTCAAGAGAAAGGTGCTGGAAGGTTCAGTCTCTGGTTCCAATATGGTACCTTGTTGCTGCATCCTTTAAAGAGAAGGAACTCTGTGTTCTCACATGGCAAAAGAGCAGAACAGAGAACATACTCCCTCAAGCCCTTTTTATAGCGCCTTTAATTCATTCATGAGGACTCTGTCCTCACAACCTAAACACCTCCCCCAAGGCCTCACCTTTCAACACTGTTGCATTGGGGATTAAGTTTCTAACATGTGAATTTTGAAGGGAACAAAAAGATTCAAACCGTAGCAGTTATCATGTGTATACTTTGTCCTGAGAGTCCTCACTTGCTTTTCTGAATTCAAAAATGGTCTCGTTGTTTCTGTGAGTTCACTACCAAGTCCTTTGCACTTGGCCTGACAGTGAGTGACAGCAGAGGCATCTGAGGCTCTGAGATACTCCTCACGCAGCCAGCTAAAGAGCCAGAGCTCTGCAGTTGCCTTGGCAACAGCTGAAGTTTCCTGTCCCAGGCTAAAAAGCGTGGTATCTCTTCATTTGTAAAAAGTCTATTTTATTCTCTCAATCTGCCTGGGGCATAAATATGCCAGGAATGGAACCCTCAGGGTTGGATTTCCTGTTCCTGATTTTGAAATAGAAGGTAAAATACTCATGGGAGGAGGTAAAAAGGAGGCCTGCTCATGTTCTTATACTTGATAACAGACTCCAATATTCTACTATAGCCAGAATCTGAGCTGGTCAAAGTCTTAAATTTGCAGACAATTCAATTTTAGACCCAGCAATATTTTTTGTTTTTAGTTCATCACAGACAGAAATAATTCAGTGGTCTTTTTTTTTGCAGAAATGCAGAAACTCCCTATGCCGGCTCTTGCATTTTCAAAACTCTAATAGAATTTTGAAAGGGAAAAAAAGTGAAACATCTTTAAATGACTACATATTTGATTATACCTAATATATCTTAAGTATTATTTAAAGAGCTCAGAATATTCTCCAAATGTGAGCTCATTCTAGCCTAAAACACTTAGGAAGCCCATCAGCCTTGAATCAGACAATAGAAATTCTCTCCATTTCAACTCTCTTCTCTAATTGAAGCTTCCATTTAAGCCCAGAGGGTTGCAATTTCCTTGATTGTCTCTGCTTCCAAGTTCTCCAGACCATTGCTTATCCCAAGGCCTACATTTCTGCCTGTCTGAGACACAGGTATATAAATAATATTTAATCTTTCTTCCCTCTTTTGAAGTGTTGACTGAAAGCTTAAATAAGAGGCATTATAACGTTAAACATTTAAAGTTAATTTCACCTGAGCCGAGTTTGAGGACAAATAGCCCCTGAAAACGCTGACTTAGCACAAACCGAGAGTGAATCTCAGAGTGGGCCACATGAGACACTGTATTTATATGTTCTGTTACATAGAAAATGAGAGAAAGGGGTAATGAGGCAAAGGTGACATTCTTACAATTCTGACTGGTGCTCAAAGACATTGTACGTAAGATACAGCAACTGTCTGGTTAAGGTATATGGGGCAAAAGGTTAACAAGTATGTTGGTATCTTAGGGTCTGGAGAGGGACGATTGATTCTATCCTGCCTTTGTGCTAGATCTGATAGGTAGGGCTGTATTATAATTGGCACATGTCCGTGAAGTATTTGACAGACCGCAGCCTTGCCGGTCAGGGTTCAGCTTTAATTCACAGGCCTACTTTCTATTGTCTGTGTTCAATCTGCAGCCATCTTAGGCCACTTTTAAATATATTTTTCTTTCAGATTTTCCTTTTTCTGAAGAGTTTTAAGTACCCAGCTTCTAACAAACATCCATTAGATTTTATTTTAGAACTTGAAGAATGGCTGGATTTCTTGAAGCAACATGATTCACATATTTCTACTATCTTATAAGTTCAAATCACTGGCGGTGGCCCCCGCCCAAGTGGTTATCTGCACCTAGGCTTGGCAGGAAGTCAGGCAAAAGAGAGCAGCATTTGGTACTAAGTAAATCCAGCAGCCTCAAGCCAATTGCAACATCCACATTAGGAGGTCAGACATGCTCCTGCCCATCCTTTGGTATCAAGGGAGGAAAGTATAAAGACTGAAAAAAGTAAATTGTATGCTTTTTCATCTTTCTCCTAGCAGAGGACAGCCAAGGGGGTGGGTTCTGGCACGGTGGAGAATTACCTCAGAAATGTGCTAGTGGGCAGTAACGACTGCACTGAAGCAGGTTAAGCACTCTGAGAAAAGTGATAACATCTAGAGCACTCACACCTCCATCCTACTCTGAGATAAAGAAACTCATCATCTGTCATCTTTTGGGGCTTTACACTTAATAGATGCCTAAGAAAAAATTCAGTGCCATGAAGGATCCCACATTGAGGAAAGAGCAGAGAAAACATGGAAAGAGCACAGAAATTAAATAATTCAAACATAAAATAATGCAAATTTAAAGCTGTTGGAATTTTAAGTTATCCTGAACCCTGAAAGAAGTGTGGCTATGCAGCTTAAGTCATGTGGCATGCAGCTGCAACTTCTGCCTTTTTTGTTTTCTGTAAATAATTAAGAATAAAGTTCCCCAGAGATAAGACTCCCTGAGCTCACTACTCTTCCTCTTGGAGTAACAAAGCAATCTTCCTTAGACTGTAGCAGTTTGCAGCCAATCAATTCACTGTGACGTGTGCACTGGTCTTGTATGGAAATGTTGTGATGCTGCTGAAATTTTTACGTAAGTGGAATGTTAACTTCTCCACTTTGGAATGCTTGTCCCTTTCATCTGGAGTCAGCGTTTCTGGGTGGCTATCCTCAAACTTTGCACTCGAATACTCTCTACGTAATCATATTTTCTGAATCTCATTAATTAATGAAATTAAATAAAGGTTGACACCTTTAAGGAACTTCCAAGGTTGTTGCTAGCTTGTTTATTCCTCAACACACACCATGGTTGGAGTGCAGGCAAGGAGCTATTGGGAGGAAGGTTTGACTAATTCTAGGGTATAGAAAGGGTAGACTCAGTGAGGAAAGCTTCACAGAGGTGATGTGCAAATCGAGATTCCAGGGAGGAGTACAAAATGGCCAGGTTGGACATAGGAGCAAGAGAGGCATTGTACCCAAAAGAAACAGACCTAGCAAAGGCACAGAGACCTTGGGTTATTCCTTGGGGAATATCAACTATCAAGCTGGTAATAGGAAAGAACTTTAGTTACTGACAGGCCTAGAAAGAAAGGATTCAGCTGGACTGGGAAGGCTTTGATTACCACAAAGCCGAGATGAATAACTCAAATGTCTCAGGAAACATGGCAGAAAACACAGTGGTGCTGTTGCATAACAAGTGGAGAACATTAGCACATTGTTGAAGAGCAATGAATTTAAATTCAAGAACGCCAAACTAGTCAATCACATACTTCTGCAGACCATACAGCTTGCTTCCTTTTCCATTCATATAGGGGTACAGGCCCCAGGGGATATGGAGACCCTTATTTCTAGGATACAGATGGATCATCAAGAGATACCATATCTGGGCTGGGCACGGTGGCTCACGCCTGTAATTCCAGCATTTTGGGAGGCCAAGGCAGGTGAATCACTTGAGGTCAGGGGTTCAAGACCATTCTGACAAACCTGATAAAACCCTGTCTCTACTAAAAATATAAAATTAGCCCAGGCGTAAAGGTGTACGCCTGTACTCTCAGCTACTCAGGAGGCTGAGGTGGGAGAATCACTTGAACCAGGGAGGCAGAGGTTGCAGTGAGCTAAGATTGTGCTATGGTACTCTAGCCTGGGTGCCAGAGCAAGACTCCATCTCAAAAAAAAAAAAAAAAGGGATACCATATCTAAGTTAACAAGAACATGTCTGAATGGGGGAAGTCATTCAGACCCCAACACAACCTATGTTGAGGCTGAGAGGCAGCAAGTGGACTGAGAGGCAGCTCACAGACTAAGGACCTCAGTGACTTTAAGATTCTATACAGCAAGCAACTGTGACATATAACATTCCCTATTCTTGAAAATCATAGCACACCAGGTATATGACAGGGTGATGACCAATGTTCTCAAATCAACCAGGAGGAGAGATTTAGCCCCTCATATTTTATCAGTAAACTTCAAATCTTTCCCCATGATAGCTTTTTAGATTTTCTTTAAGACCAGAAGTACAAGTTAAGAAAACTATTTGAGTTTTATTCCTTATTCCTTAAACTATATGCTATATACTTATATTTAGATATGCATAAATTAGGGTTTGTAAGAGATTTTTCCATCTACCTACGTTGTCTGCAAAAAGTCTGTGAAAGTGACAGTCACTTTCTGTAGGCTGCCAGAGGCCCAGGATTTACACTTTGAGAAGCACGAGTCTTGGGTAAGACTTTAATCCACTTGAATGTGAATCCTGTAGGCTTCTGTGTATGCACATGTGTTTTCAGAGGGCAGGAACTATGACTTGGACACTGTTGTGTCCTCCGCAGTGTTTGACACCATCCTGGCCTCATACGTTGCTGTACTGAATGCCAACCCTGTCCAGGGAACAGCATGCCCGGCCTAACTGGACTGGAGCAGTCTGGCTGGCTTATTGAGTATATGCCCATGTGGGTGGCTGCCCTGGGTATTTGTGACTTTATTACAAACCCCTTGATGTCATCTAGGAAGAAGAAAAGGATGAAGAGCTTACTATGAGCGGTACTAACTGTGCTAGATACTTTATGTAACACATATTTCTCATTATTTTATTACACATATTTCTCATATTTACACATATTTCTCATAATCTTACACATATTTCTCATAATCTTACAACATATTATTTTTCTAGTTAACTGGGGAAGAAATTGAAGTTCAAGTAGCTTCTCTAAGATTAGAAGCCATTGTACCTTTGTATGTTTGACTCCAAAACCTAAAATCCTAAGAGGAAAAATACCAACCCATTGCCTGTCAATAAGGAAGTGTGATTAACATGGCCTTGCTGTATTTCCACTGATAGAAGCTGTTCAGTGGAAATCCTAAGGTGGACCCTTTATACAGATCAGCCTTTTTCAAGTTTGGTAAATAAACAAACCATGTTATGCTCCTCTGATAAAATCAAGTTTGTAAACCTGCAGAATAAGCTGTGATGGAAAGAAATATTACCCTGTCCCATGGTGACTCTGCCAGAACGCATCCTCCCTGGGAGGCTTAGCCCCAAACATGTGGTCAATCTTAGCTGTACAGCACACAAACCAGAGAAGGAAATTTCAGAAAAATCTCTTTGAAAACTCTTCTTCATTCACAGGAGCAGTCCTGAACCCACTCCTCTTGAGCTCCATCCACGTTCTCAAGGAGCCAGCCTGCCAGGATGCCTCTGTCCTCCAAGGTAACCCTTATCACTGCAAGGAGGCTTCTTAAGGCTCCATTAGCATTTTTTACTTCTAACTCACAGACTGCACATCAGCAATACAAATGTGCCTGTAGTGACCTGCAAATGGTGTAAGGCTCTGAACAATACTGAATGATACTTTATCGGTAATAAAATCCTAAGCTGACTGAAGAGAAAGCATGAAAGCTTCTCAATCTGCTAGAGAAGGGGGAAAAATCAAATAAGGGAAATTTTTCCTGTACCCCACTCCACTCACATGTTTTTCAAAGCTTGATTTTTGTAAAGAGAAAGGCTCTACAATAAAAAAATCCTGAAAGAGACAAAGGGAAAGAGTGAGGCAAAGAACTAAGACACAGAGAGGCAGAGAGACAGGAGAGGTCCAACAGAGATGTAGTTGGAGAAGTCAGTGGGTCTGTAATTCCAAGTTTTCTGACTTCCTTGAACTCAAATCAGAGGATGTCCATCAAATGCATTACTGATGCAGGATTTTTCTCTACCTCTTCGTTGGACTTGCAATTGGGGTGCCTCATTGACTTGGCCCCTGGTGCACAACCTCTTGCAAGAGGAAGCACTTGAGCAAGTATACAGCCAGCCGCTTTGGGCGCTTGCAGGAGCAAGCTCTGTGTGGGACCTGCAGCCAAACCAGGTATGAGTGAATGAGTGTGGGATTCAGTTGGCTGCTTTGGCCACTGGCAGGAGCAAGCTCCACAGGGGCCCTGCGGCAGCGCCCAGGTGGGAGTGCCTGCAACCCCAAAGCCCCAGAGGGCATGTTACGACGCTCTCTTAGATCTGCCATCCATGGACAGCATTGTGTTATCAGCTCAGTGGGCCCCTTGCCTTGTTGTGTGGGGAAGCTGCCCTCTGCCAGCAAGGGCATAGGGCCAGTGTGACAGCCTTTTTTGGGTACCTGTACTCAGTGGGTCCTGAGCTCTTGTCTGGCATCCAAGAAGAATGAGGTCGCACAGACACCTGAAGGATGGTGGAGGCAGAGAATTTTATTTAGTAGGGGAAGTGGCTTTCAGCAGAGAGGGAAGCTAGAGAGGGCAGGTAATCTAGAGGGCAAGTAGCTAGGATGAGCAGGTAATCTTTCCCCAGAGTCTGGCCATCTCTGGTTGGCTCTTCCCTGAAGTCAAATTGTCTCCCTGAGGTCAAACCATCTCCCCTCCAAAGTCCAGTGGTCCCTCTGAAGTCAAGTCACTCCTCTCCCTTCTATCAGCTGAGTCTCCCTCTGAAGTCAAGTCACCCCCTCCCTTCTATCAACTGAGTCTGGGGTCTTTATAGGCATAGGTGTGGAGGGGGTAGGGAGGGGCAGGCCATGGGTAGTTTTGGAAAAAGCAACATCTGATTGGTAAAAAGACATTATCCAGAAAGAACCAATTTGGAGAGAGTGGGCAAACAGGGATAGAAGTTCTCACCTTGGGCTGCAGGTTTCAGGCTTTTCAGCTCAAAGGTGGTGTTTCACTGGGAACTACCCCTGTCTGCCTAGAATTTCTCTGCCTCCTGCCTCTATCTTTACTATCCAGATATTAAGAATGATATCCATTCTACTTGACATGAAAAGATGTTCATGATATTGAGTAAAGAGAAGAGTTACAAATCAATATCATTCTATATTAATATATTCTAATTGTGGTAAAATATACATAAAATTTACCATTTTCAGTGTACAACTCAATGACATTAAGTGCATTCACATTATTGTGCAATAATCACTACTATCTATCTCCGAAACTTTTTCAGCATCCCAAACCGGAACTCTGTACCCATTAAAAAATAACCCCCAATAAAGGAATGCTTATACACTGTTGGTGGCAGTGTAAATTAGTTCACCCATTATGGAAGACAGTGTGGTGATTCCTCAAAGACCTAAAGACAGAAATCCCATTTGGCCCAGCAATCCCATTACTGGGTATATACCCAAAGGAATATAAATAATTCTATTGTAAAGATATGTGCATGTGTATGTTTATTACAGCACTAGTAACAACAGCAAAGACATGGAATCAACCTAAATGTCTGTCAATGATAGACTGGATAAAGAAAATGTGGTACATATACACCATGAAATACTCTGTAGCCGTAAAAAGGAACAAGTTCATGTCCTTTGCAGGGACATGGATGAAGCTGAAAGTCATTATCCTCAGTGAACTAATGCAGGCACAGAAAAACAAATACCACATGTTCTCACTTGTAAGTGGGAGCTAAATGATGAGAACATATGAACACATAGAGGAGAGCAACACACACTGGGGCCTTTCAGAGGGTGGTGTGTGGGAGGAGGAAGGAGGATTCTGCTTAATACCCAGGTGATGAAATAATCTGTACAACAAACTTCCATGACACAAGTTTACCTGTATAACAAAACTGCACTTATACCCCTGAACTTAAAATTAAAAAAAAAAAAAAAAACCTCTCTTTTAACTTTTTCCCTCATTCCCATAAACAATCTTCTACTTTTTGTCTCTATGAATTTGACCATTCTAGGTATCGCATGTAAGACGTATCATACAGTATTTGTTCTTTTATGTCTAGATTATTTTATTTAGCATCATGTCTTGAAGGTTCATCCATGTTGCACAGGTTGAGTATACCTTATCCAAAATGCCTGGGACCAGAAATGTTACAGATTTTGGAATAGCTGCATTATATAATTACCCAGTTGAGCATCCCAAACCCTAAAATGCTCCAGTGAGCATTTCCTTTGAGTGTTACACTGGCAGTCAAAAAGTTTTAAATTTTGGAGTACTTCAAATTTTAAATTTTCAGATTTGTGATGCTCAACCTATAGCATGTAACAGAATTCCATTCCTCTTTAAGGTTAAATACGATTCCATTATCTGAACATTCCACATTTTGTTTATGCATTCATCCATAGATGGACATTTGGGTTGTTTCTGCCTTTTGGCTATTGTGAATAATGCTGCTCAAACGTGGGTACACAAACATATATTTGAGTTCCTGCTTTTAATTCTTTAGGGTATATACCTGGAAGTGGAACTATTAGTGCATATAATAATTCTGTTTAATTTTTAAGAAACTGTCATATTGTTTTCTGCAACAGCTTCTGGATTCATATTTTTTAACTATTTGTAAAGCACAGAAAAAGAGAGAACATTTTACATACAAAATGTAAACAGCAATTTCTGGGCTATGAAATTATGAGTTAATTTCCCCCTAAGGATTATTTATCTATTGATATATAACATATTGCCCCAAAATGTAGTAGCTTAAAGCTACAAACATTTATTATCTCATAGAGTTTTTGAGAAACAATTAAGTTGGTTGACTCTGATTCAGGATCTCTAGTAAGGTTATAGTTAAGGTGGCAGCTAGGGCTAGAGGATTCCTCTTCAAAGTTTACTCTTATGGCTGCTGGCAAGGGGCTTTAGTTCCTCACCACAGAAACCTCTCCATAAGGCTGCTGATGGCATGGTTTCCTCCAAAGCCAGTGATGCAAGAGAGACAGATTGAGAGAGAGAGAGAGAGACCAAGACAGAAGCTGCAATGCCTCTCTTCCTCTTCATCATCATCTTCTTCTTCTTTTTCTTTTTTGTTTTGTTTTTAGAGTCAGGGTCTTTTAATTCTTTGCTTGACTTGCTCTGTCACCTAGGCTAGAGTACAGTGGTACAATCATGGCTTATTGCAGCCTTGAACTCCTGGGCTCAAATATTCCTCCCACCTCAGCCTCCTGAGTAGCTAGGACTACAGGTACATGCCACCATGCCAAGCTAATTTCTATTTTTTTTTTTTTTTTTTCTGTATAGACAGGGTCTTGCTAGGCTGATCTCAAACTCCTGACCTCAAAGTGCTGGGATTATAAACACGAGCCACATTCCCAGCCTGCTGTATCTTTTAGAAACTAGTCCTCAGCATTAACACATTACTTTTGCATATTCCATTGAACATACAAGACAACTCAGGTATAATGTAGTAAGAGACTGTGTAAGAGTGTGAATATCTGGAGGTGGGGGCCATCTTAAAGTCTGGCTACCATACCATATTGATCAATATTTTTAAATTTAACTAAAATGCATATCTTTAGTGACACAAAACATATAAAAAGAGAGGATTCTGAGGGAGTGACAAAGTAGGAAGCACCAGGAATCTGTCACCCCACCTAGACAACAATTTTACTGGCAGAATATATCTGATGTAGCTATTTTGAAGCTCTGGAATCTATTGAAGGCTTGAAACTCCAGAGGAAGGCTTAGACACTAAAGAGCATTTAATTCTGATCAATTTTTACTCTTAGCGCAGTAACAGCTATCCATCTCTCACCTTCAGCCCCATGGCAGGTAGGTAGTCATGCCTGTAACATTGCACACATGTTCGTGAAGTAGCTTGCAAAAAGCTTGTAGGAGCTAGGGTGAACATAAAGGGCTCTGTCATCCAGATATTGGAGATTTCTGTTCTAATCACTGATTACTGCTTCTGATTACTCTTTGCAGACAAAGAGTGGAATGGCCACTATTGTTTTCCCTTCCGCCCCCACCACCATTGTTGTCAACCACTCTATCTCTGGCTGAAGTGACTACCAGGGAATTTAAAAGGCAATTGTCCTTTCTTCCCCTTCCCTTCATTTGTCTTTTCCCCCACTTTCAGGGGCTAGACATTAAAGACTAGAACATTCAAAAACAACTGCATATACAAGGAAAATTAGAAAGAGACCACACATGCCCAGGGAAAGGTACAGGTTCAGAAAAGACCTAAGAAGACCCTAAGTTTACACCTCAGGCTGATCCTTGGCAAAGAGAGCCTACAAAAATTAAAAAAACTAAAATCAAAAAACAATAAATGAAACAATAGCAAACCATAGGGAAAGAGGAGAATCTGATTGCCAGAGTTATTACATTATTAAATTCAAATGCCCAGTTAAAAATATTACAAGGTCATACAAAGAAACAGGAAAGTATGACCATGTCAAAGGAAAAAATAAATCAACAGAGACTTCCCCCAAAACAAGACCTGATGGCAAATTTACTAAATGAAGACTTTAAAACAACTGTCTTAAGGATGCTCAAAGGACTAATGGGAGATGTGGAGAATATCTAGAAGGTACAGCTGGGTGCTGTGGCTCACACCTGTAATCCTAGCACTTTGGGAGGCCAAGCCATGTGGATCACTTGAGCTCAGGAGTTTGAGATCAGCCTGGGCAACATGGCTAAACCCTGTCTTTCAAAAAAAAAAAAAAGCTAGGTGCAGTGCTCACACCTGTAGTTCCAGCTACTTGGGGGGCTGAGGCAGGAGAATCACTTGAGCCTGGGAGACAAAAGTTGCAGTGATTTGAGATCATTCCATGCACTCCAGCCTGGGTGACAAAGTGAGCAGTCCCTGTCTCAAACCAACCAACCAACCAAAAAAAGAAAGTCAAGGAAGCAACATATGAACAAAATGAAAATATCAAAAATATATTAAAAACCTGAAAGGAAATCAGAAAGAAATTCTCAAGCCAAAAATGTATAATAACCAAAATTAAAAATTTATTAGAGGGATTCAAAAGTTAGATTTCAGCAAGCAAAATAAAAAAATCAGTGAACTTGAAGATAAGATGATAGAAAATATCAAAACATAAAGAAAAAAGATTGGAAAAAAAAAGCAGAGTCTGAAGGACCTGTGGGACACCACCAAGTGGACCAACATACATATTGTGGGAGTCCAAGAAGCAGAAGAGAGAGAGAAAGGAGCAGAGAGAATATGTGAAAAAATAATGGCTGAAAACTTTCCAAATTTGTTGGAAACCATTTATATAAACATTCAAGAAGATTAACAAACTATAAATAAAATGAACTCAAAGTTACATTATAATCAAACTTTCAAAAGACAAAGAGACTCTTGAGAGCAGCAAGAGACAAAGAACTCTTCAAATACAGTGGACCCTCAATTAGATTATCAGCAGAAACTTTGGAGGTAAGAAGGCAATGGGCTAATATAGTCAATGTGTTAAAAGTGAGAAAAAAGAAACAACTGTGAAACAAGAATCCTATACCTGGCAAAACTGTCCTTCAAAAATGAGGGAGAAATTAAGGCATTCTCAATACACAAAAGTTGAAGGAGTCTGTTACTAGTAGACCTGCCCTGTAAGAAATGGTCAAGGAGTTCTACAGGGTGAAATTATAGCACAGCAGACAGTAATTCAAAGTTATATAATGGGACAAAGATATCAATGAAGATAAATACATGAGCGATGATAAAAGCTAGTATATTTTAACAATGGTTTGTAATTCCACTTTTTGTTTTCTACATGATTTAAGAGATTAATACATTTTAAAAAACAATTATTAGTCTAAAAATTAGAATTATTATAATATTGGTTTGTAACTTCACATTCTGTTTTGTACATAATTTAAGAGATTGCTACATTTTGAAGAATTATTAGTTTATGTTTTGGGGTACACAATGTATAAGGATGTAATTTTGTGACATCGCTAACTAAGGAGATAAAAGCAAAGCTGTAAAAGAGCAAAGTTTGTGTATGTTATTGAAGTTAAACTTTTATAAAATCAGAGTGTTATAACTTTAGGATATTAAATGTAATCCCCATGATAACCACAAAGAAAGCAGCTATAGAATATACACAAAAGGAACTGAGAAAGGAATGTAAACATTTCACTATAAAAAGGAACTAAACATAGAAGACAGTAATGCAGAAAATAAAGATCAAAAAGCTATAAGGCAGATAACAAACAAATAATATTATGACAGAAGTAAGTCCTTCATCAGTAACTACTTTAAATACAAATGGTTTAATCTTTACAGTGAAAAGACAGAGATTAGCAGAAGGGATTAAAAACAATGGGTCTAACTATTTGTTGTCTACAAGATACTCATTTTAGATCCAAAGACAGAAATAGATTGAAAGTGAAAGAATGGAAAAAGATTTTCCATTAAATACTACCTGAAAGAGAGCAGAAGTGGTTATACTAATATCAGACAAGAGATAAATGAAATAGAAAACAATAAAGAAAATAAATGAAACCAAAAGTTGGTTCTTTGAAAAGAGAAAAAAAATTTGAAATACTTTTAGCTTGATGAACAAAGGAAAAAAGATAAGACTCAACTTACTAAAATTAGAAATAAAAGGAGAAATTACTACTTATTCAGTATAATCCTTATTAAGAAATAAAAAAGACAATATCAACAGAGTAAAAAGGCAACCTACAAATGAAGAAAATATTTGCAAATCATATATCTGATAAGGGATTAATGTTCAGAATATATAGAGAACTCTTAAAACTCAACAGCAACAAAAAACTAATTCAAAAATGGATTATGGCAGTTCCTCAAAAAAATAAAAATAGATTACCATACAATCCAGCAATTTCACTTATTAGTATGTATCCAAATAATTGAAAACAAAGTCTCAAATAGAAATTCATCACCATGTTCAGAGCAGCACTATTCACAGTTGCTAAACTACGGAGCAGCTCAAGTGTCCATAACAGATGAATAGATAAGCAAATTGTGGTATATACATACAATAAAATATTATTCAGACTTAGAAAGGAAGGAATTTCTACGTATGCTACAACATGGATGAACCATGAGCATGTTATGCTAAGTGAAATAACCCACTTACAAAAAGAAATACTGCCTGATCTCATTTTTATGAGATCTTTAGAGTTGTCAAAATCATAGAAACATATAGACTGGTTGCCAGGAACTAGGGAAAAAAAGAGATAAGACTCAACTTACTAAGGGAGAAATAAGGAGTTACTCCTCCATATGTATAGAGTTACAGCTTTACAAGATGAAAATCAGTTATGAAGCTGGATGGTGGTGATTATTAAATATTACAAATGTGTTTCATATCACTGAATTGTACACTTAAAATGGCTAAGATGGTAAATTTTATGTTAGGTGGATTTTAAGATGATTAAAAATACATAAAGAGAGAGAGATCCAAGATGGCCGATTAACAACAGCTCAGGATTGTAGCTCCCAGTGAAAGTGCAGAGAGCGAGTGGACGCTGCACTTTCAGATGAATTTTTGTTCCTCACAGACCAGGAGATTCCCAGCGGAGGAGCCACACGGGTCGCCAGTGCAACTTTTTTGGCCGGCGCGGCTGTTTTGCCGGCTCCCTGGCACGGCGCTTCTCGGTGCGGAGTATACAGGACGGGGTGCCCTGTGAGTCAGGCTTGGCTGGTCCCATCCCCACAAGGAGAACAGCAGTTGGAAGCTGAGGACTGAGAGTTTCACAGCAAGCACAGCCAAACTGGGAAGGTCCAGCTCTGTGGGGAAGGGGCGTCCACCAAAGGAAAACTAAGAAACAGAAAAAACTTCATCACCAGGTGGAGAGAGATCCAAGATGGCCGACTAACAACAGCTCAGGATTGTAGCTCCCAGTGAAAGCGCAGAGAGCGAGTGGACACCGCAA